>JAEIGF010000591.1:30953605-30988605 GCA_018903485.1 Drosophila littoralis
CAACCAGAAAAAAAAACAACACACTGTATAACATCCGGTAGGCCAATTGTGCCAATGACACGGTTGTGAACGAGGTATCGGCAATGGTCGATAGTAACAAGAAAGTGTGGTTTACCGTTCACTGTTCACTATTTACTTAAAGCGCGCAACAAGGCGTTCAGCAGGAAGTAGGACCGATGATAAAAAAAAAATACTTTTGAAACATCGCGTAGCACGTCCTTTATGAAACTGAACCGAAACAAGAGTAGCAACGAAAATCGGCGAAGAGAACACGATGCGTACGTGTGTACTTATTGATATGGTTGTGTGCAGATGTGTACAGTGACTGTTCTAGGTTCCACATGTTCAAGTAAGAAGTTCATATACAGACACCCAAATTTGTCAAGTCGGCAACTCGGCAATTCCCTGCTCGGGTTAGAAAGTGTGGTGTTTTAGCGAACAGCGCAAGCGTCGCAAAAACCATGTGGATGCCAATTACGTTAGAGATGCTCGAAATGTAGTATACCACAGAAAACGTGAAAGTACGCGAGCTACCGCATATCATTTTCGTAAGCGTAAAAATACAAGCATATTACTGGGGTTATCTGACTGGGCGGGATATTAACTCAAACATTTAATGGAGTGGTTGATAATATGTACAGTCGCTAGACTAATTGGAAATAATATTTATGCATTCATATTTCTACACTAGTTATTTTAATATTGTTATTGACCTTATCGCCAACACTTATGTGGGAGGTATTTAGTTCGTGCTACCCCTTGATGCCCCTGCTTCATTTGACGACTGCGTGGACAGGGACAATAAGTGTTCAAAGAGGTCGCAGTTGTGCTCGACAGATTCGCACAGGCACCGCCACGATAATGTGGTCCTTGGTTTCCCTCGGATTTTTTTTTTGTAATGGTGCATCGCTGCAAGTTCAAGGAATTAGGGTATCGACAGCAATCAAATATTTTACACAGAAACAAAAGAATAATTTAATAATTACTAGGGTAATTTACTAGGGTGTATAATTGATATCTAAAATTTGACAATACATGAAATATATATATATATGTATATGTATCATAAATATCTCTATATATACAACTATTTGTCCTGACTTATTAACTGACTGACTTATTGAAAAACTAATTGGTGATCAACGCACAGCCCAAACCATAAGAACTAGGAAGCTGAAATTTTATGAAGGTGCACGCAAGCATGCAAAAATCGCGAAAAACGTTTGTATGTAACTTTTTTGTTGAGAATCCGATCGGCCTCAAACTCAATTTCAAGGTTCTTTGTTCAAATTAATTTGAGGGGTGTTTCACACTTTTCCAAAAAATATATTCCTCCTTGGTGGAAATGGGGATCAAAGATTTGGTGAATGACGCTTCGTGCTCAAATTCATATCCAAGGATCTGTATGAAAAATCATTTGAGACTTGTTTCACATTTTTCGGTGGAAAGTGAGATTAAAATATTTTGTTGATGAAGTTTTAAGTTTAGTCCGATTTGCTTCTTATTTTCAAAGCTCTACATAAGAACTTAATAAATACGTGCGATTTGGGAAATTCCATCCGCAACTGTGGAAATTTGGCGAAACAACTTAACTTAAATTTTTGGTTTACTATCGGTTCCAAACTCATTTTCAAATATCCTTATCAGAACCTATTTTACAAGCCTTCGCAAAGTTCACCGTAATTGGTTGGCAAATGCGGGTCAAAGGTTTAATAAACGCACATTTTTTATTCGACCTCAAGATTCTCACCACAAGACGAACAAGGGCGGTAGCCTCTGAGTCCAACTTTTGATTTTTTAATCGATGCACGTTAAACATATTTTTGAATAGACGTGGAGATCAAGATGGTACGGGTAGATTTCAATTTTCCACGGGCGTGTACCTAATGGGAAGGTATTCCATTATTCTATCAACAGTCTTGCAATTGCGATTGTATTGTTTTCTGTGCAACTATTTTAATCATTTTTTTTCAATTGTCGGTGTGGCTGTTGGTTAGAGGTGGTTGCAAATAGTGTGGTCTGTTAAGAGATCGAGTCCTATCGAGGAAACACTTTTTTTTTTTTTTGTATTTCTTCTGAAGCAAACGAGCACGTAGCGCGAGCTGCATTTGATGTTGGATGAAGAGGGTTCAGGCAAGGGCAATATAAACACTAAGATGAGTAACGCCCATTCATTTGAATGCGACGCAAAATTTCTAGCCTGGCCTTTCATCTGGCTTTTCCCACTTCACACGACTCGCAACTGACCGAATTACTTGCAGCCGCCTCTACTCAATAGTCACACCAGCCAAAAAAAAAAAATAGTTTCCTCGGTAGTGTTCGAACTCGCAGAGACTGCGCTACTTGTTGCCGCCTCTACTTAATAGCCACATCAATAATTAATTCTTAATGAGAAAAAACCGGATTAAAATAGCAGCATAGAAAACAGTACAATCGCAGTAGCAATGCTGTTGATAAAATTCGAAACAGACGCGCATGAATGTGGGTACAGAAATTCTTGCAATTTGCGCTAGCCGCCGCAAACACGCGGGCAGCCAAAACACATTTACTTTTGTGTTTCCTAACCGATCTTGATGAAATTTTTAGCAGTACATCTAAGTTTACTATAAAATATTCGTGTATTCTCAAAATTACACATTTTAATTGTGGATTATTTTGGTGGGCACCATAAATTGGTTTTTTTTTTTGTGATTTATAGCTCTTAGCTATATACTGTTCAAGCAGCAACATGTAAAGTTTGGTGACTCTAGCTCTTATTATTTGCCAATATTGCTCAAAAAGAGGATTTTAATATCGATTTTTATGGATGACTTGAAAACGGGGCAACTTATCGAATGTCGGAAACAAACTCTATCTGCGCGGGCACTAGGAAGTCCTACAGCTAAAATTTCGTTCATACATACGGACGGACAGACAGACGGACATGGCTAGGTCGACTCGACTATTGATTCTGATCAAGAATATATATATTTTAAGTGGTTGGAGATGCTTTCTTCTGCCAGTTATAAGCATTTGCACTAAAACATTAAACCCATTTTACCCATTTTTAATGGGCAAACAGAAAAAAAAAATCGAGACAGTTAACCCAGTCATACCATGGACAGACCATTTGACAAACGATAAGATGAACACCCTTAAACAATTAGTCAAAACCCAATCTTTGCCAATCCTGATAAACAACTGACCTATACAACTAACTTAAGGGCAGAAATCCGAACCAAAAACAGTGTCCAATGCCATTAAGGGACGAAGTACAGAAACAAATAAAGGAACTCTTGAAGGACGGAATAATCTAACCCTCTCGATCCCCATACAATTCACCTGTGTGGATTTTCTCCAAAAAAATAAGATGCTTCTGAGCAAAAGAAATATTGCATGGTCACACAATTCAGAAACCTAAACAAGAAGACTAGTGCAGATAAACACCCTGTACCCGCAATTAACGAGGTATTAGCACAGCCAGATAACAATAAAGTATTCTCTGTTTTAGATCTGAAAATGCGGATTTCACCAAATTTCCCATAAAGAATCTGATATAGAGAGGACAGCTTTCTCCGATAACAATGGAAAATATGAGTTTACACGACTCTCCTTCAGACTCAAGAATATGCCCTTAATTTTTCAGAGAGCTCTTGACGATATACTCCGTGAGCATATCGGGAAAAAATGCTTCATTGACATTGACGATTTCACTACCTTTAGCAAAGGTAATGAATCGCATGCTTGCCACTTCGAAGCATTATTCAGAACTATAAAGAAAGTCAAGAAGTCAAGAAAATGAAGTGTCAGTTTAACAAATGCGAGTTCTTCAAAAGTAGAGTAGAATTCCTAGTATTTGTCATCTCAGACAAAGGCATAGAAACCAGCCACAGTAGGATTGAGACAATAGGAAATTACTCACACCCGAAAACACTCAAAGATCCAAGATCGCTAAGTTGGAATGCCCCTTACCTTTTTTTTCAACAGGGGATAATGGACGTGTATGAAAAACCAATCAGCGAAAAAGCTTATTAAGCTGAATGAAAAGGCAAACGAAGCTTTTAACAAAATAAAAAACGCCTTGGTTTCAAATGAAGTGATACTCCATTAGCCGGACTTCAGCAATGAAGACTTCTCGCTAGAACACTCTCTAAAACAGAAGAGAATTACGCAACCAATGAAAGGAATATGCTGGCATAAATTTGGGCCCTTAAAGCTCTTAAATGTAACCTCTACGGTAAAACAAAAGTAAAAATACTCACCGACCATCAACCCTTAACCCACTCTCTTAGCAGTAAAAACATAACTGGAAGAGTAATATAGTAGCCGATGCGCTATGACGAATCTTTGTAATCAATAACATCGAGTCATTAGCCTCCATACAGCATAGTGCAAACAGTTTGATCCACATCTTTATACCAAGCATAGAAGCCCCAATAAATGTATTTAAAAACCAGATATTTCTAAGCAAAGCTAACGAGACAGACTACAAGTTCCACATCCCATTTCCAACCTTTCAAAGACATTCCACAACCCGACCAAATTTCACAGAACACAATCTTATACAGAAGCTCACCTAAACCCAGTAATTAACGGGATAATAACTTCGGAAGAAATAATGAACCAAATTCAACAAATACATCACCAACATTTAAAAAACTTCAAGATCAGATCCATACAGTCTCCGGCAAAAGACTTAACAAATGATACAGAGCAAGATGAGAAGATATTACTAACACATAACAGAGCTCGCCGTAAAGCAATAGAAAACAAAAAGCAATTGTCGGAAAGTTTCTATATTCCAAAAATGAAGCATCGAATAACAGAATTAGTCAAACAGTATTACGAAGAAATAATTACCATAAAGTACGCCATATATTGGGCGAAATTAAATTAAATTAATACATTCCTAATTGGCGAAAAAGAAATAGAGATAGTTCATCAGATTTTTAATAAACGCAACATGCCACCCCTAAATATTAAAGAAATATTAGAATTTGCAGATGGAACAACTTCGTTTTCTATTGTAAAAATAGCAAATTTAGATGGTTTATTAAATTTCGTTTTTATGTTATACTTGCCAATGGAACGACAAAATGTGATGTTTGAAAATATAAAATTTGAATAGTATACATACATATTGGGCAACGAGCCCTGATAATTTAAGTTTGAATTTAACCGCTGGCGGCCGCAGCGACCGTGCGTTCTTGATCGGTTGCTCAACACCGTCTTCGAGAGCGCAACTTCGATTCGGCGGTGATGAGCGAAAGCTCCGATGCGAAGTTGAGCGGCCCATTGAGTAATAAACAGATACAGAGCGGAAAAGTCACTCCGAGCTTTTATTACCGTTTTAATTCTGAAGCAAGCTAGTTAAGGTTGGTCCGCAAACGCAAAATCAAACTCAAGAAATAAAGCTCATTTACCATAGGAAGCAACAACAAATCACCAGCAAAACAAAAACAGTGCGCACGAAAACCCATTTTTTCTTCGTCCCCCGTTGGGATCTATGAAATTCTGAAGCCAGATTTAGAGGACATAGGAAACTCAGTGCAGAGAATAGGGACAAATCATAGAGTAATAAACAGACAAAGAGCGGAAGATTCGCTCCGAGCTTTTATTACCGTTTTAATTCTGAAGCCAGGTCGTTAAGGTTGGTCCGCAAACGCAAAATCAAATTCAAAAAATAAAGCTCATTTACCATAGGAAGCAACAACAAATCACTAGCAAAACAACAACAGTGCGTACGAAAACCCATTTTTTCTTCGTCCCCCGTTGTGATCTATGAAATTCTGAAGCAAGATTTAGAGGACATAGGAAACTCAGTGCAAAGAAAAGGGACAAATAATGCCACTGTGTGCTTTGCGGGTTTCTCTGTCGTTCTAACAAGGCGGCGCGTAGAAACAACAACAACACTATTTGGGTTCTAATGTTGTTGTTGCATAGCCGAGTCTCGGCGCAAGTAGGTAGAAAATTTGAATGCCATGCCATTCAACTCAAAGGGTTACGCATACGGCGCGTCAACATCATATACTATTACGTCACGTTTTAAAGAATTTCATTTCTTGTGATGCTTAGAATATGTGACGTCACATGCGCAACAGAATATTGCAATCTTCTCAAATTCATATACTTCCCTTGGCTTCGAAAACACACACATGCATATTTTTTGCCAATGTGTGTGAGATGAGGCACACATGCCAACAACTATTTGGCGCGTCGAGGCATTGATACCCTTATTTATAGAAATGGTAAAGAATGTTTCAAGAAAACAATTATTATTGATTGTACTAATAGTTGCACACTAAATAAGATATTATATATTTCTCAGAGATTAGATAAAAATGTTTATATGAGAAGGTTAGTGGTACTTGGTTCCAGAACTTATGAATAGTTAAAATACCCTATTTTGAGCAAGGGTGCCTTGCTGATCGAAAAATGAAAAATTATAAAAACCTTCCGAGCTGCTTGCAAGTTGAAAGCGAGTGGAGAAGAAGACATGAATTTGCGAATTATAGGCATAGCAGTGCTTAGAAACCACAACAATGAGTTAGAAGGGTGCAGAATCTAAGATCATAGGCTGTAGCCTCAAACAAAAAAGGGATAGCAAGGATAGAACTTGTGGTGTGCCGTTTTTATTGTCGAGTCATTTGTTTTGATTATGGTTGTTGTTGGTTCTTATGGAAAATGTTTTGAAGTTGTCTTTGAATTTTGGGCATCGGCAGAAGTAGCTGCAGACAGCCGAGCGTTGTGTTTGCAACCTCTGTATCTGGCTTCAGAATTTTTGCAAAAGAGCTTTTGATCCAAATGCCTCCTCTTGGTCTGTTTATTACTCTATGGGGACAAATATTGCCACTGTGTTCTTTGCGGGTTTCTCTGTCGTTCCTACAAGGCAGCGCGTATAAAACAACAACAGCACAATTTGGGTACTAATGTTGTTGCTGCAGAGCCGAGTCTCGGCGGAAGTAGGTAGAAAATTTGAATCCCAGCAAGCCATGGCATTCAAATCAAAGGGTTACGCGCACGGCGCGTTAACATAAGAAATTATGACGTCACATTTTATGGAATTCTATTTCTACTCTTGAGTAATATATATTTCGATATTTGTTACGTACATTTAAATAATTTATGAATAGTGTCCTTCATTGTAAATAATTGATTGACATATCTAATCATTTTAAATACGAAATAATCGCACGCAAAAAGCCTTAGGTTGTGACGTCACATGCGCAACAGAATAGTGCAATCTTCTTAAGTTTATAGACTTCCCTTGGCTTGGCAGACACATACATATGTGCAGATTTGCACCAATATGTGTGCGATGAGACACACATACAACAACTATTAGGCGCGTCGCGGCATTGATACCCTTATTTATAGAAATGGTATATAATTTGTTAAGAAAACAGTTATTAATAATTGGACCAATAGTTTCACACTAAATACGAAATTATAATTTAATCAGACATTGGATAAAAAATTTTATTTGAGGAGGTTAGTGGTATTTGGTCACAGAACTTATGAATAGTTAAAATACCCTATTTTGAGAAAGGGTGCCATGCTGGTCGAAAATTGAAAAATTATAAAAATCTGCCGAGCTGCTTGCAAGTTGAAAGTGAGTGGAGAAGAAGAAGACATGACTTTGCGAATTATAGGCATAGCAGTGCTTAGCCACAACAATGAGTTAGAAGGGTACAGAAATTAGGATCATACGCTGTAGCCCCAAACAAAAAGGGGTAGGAGACACAGAATTTGTGGTATGCTTTTTTCATTGTCGAGTCGTTTGTTTCGATTATGGTTGTTGTTGGTTCTTATAGAAAATGTTTTGAAGTTGTCATTGAATTTTGGGCAGAAGTAGCTGCAGGCAGCCGGGCGTTGTGTTTGCAACCTCGGTATCTGGCTTCAGAATTTTTGAAAAAGGGCTTTTGATCCAAAACCCCTCTCTGTATATTTATTACTCAATGGAGCGGCCGAAGCAAGCGCACGGCTCGCTAGCGAGCGTTCCGGCACTTTTGGAGCGAACATCAGGGTGAGTAGACGTGTAACGTGAAAAGTAGAGCGAGCAACGGAACGCATAGTGTGCAGCGGTGCACTAGGGCTCCAAGACAGTGCGGCAGAGCCTTAGTTTAGGAAGCACAGTAGGATAGTGTTTTATGAATAAGTGAATAAAAGTGAATACAATGAGATTAACGAAGGAAATTGATAAATTTTCTTTTATTCTCGGATAGCCCTATTTGTTCTGACATCGGTACTAGCCGATGTTCACAATAACCTAGATTGGGAGCATGTGGAACGAGGCTACGGCCCGGTACTGTAGTTGGTGCGAGGCCACAACCCGGTAGTGTAGTTGGTGCGAGGACACGGCCCGGTACTGTAGTTGGTGTGAGGCCACGGCCCGATAGTGTAGGTGGTGCGAGGCCACGGCCCGGTAGAGTAGGTGTTGTGGGTATAGCGCGAGGTACGGTTTGGTCGGAACACTCCTTGCGCGCGGTGAAAGGTTCAATTCGTCAGTACAGTTGGCGAAAGCAATGACAACGGGTGTGTTAAAGAATAAATAAAATGGAGTGAACTATAAAAACATCCAAGTGCAAGACAAATTAAAGGGACGAGAATTTAAAGTTGAAAGAAGATAAAGTGGATTATTTTGTTTTATTTTTTTGGTTAAGTGACCGACCAAATAACAAAAAAAAAAAAAAAATATATATATATATATATATAACTGTTTGTCCTGACTGACTGACTGACTGACTAACTGACTGACTGACTGATTGGTGATCAACGCACAGCCCATACCGTAAGAGCTAGGAAGCTGAAATTTTCACTGTAGTTACATTATGTGACGAAGGTGCACGCTAAGAAAGGGTTTCGGGAAATTCCACCCGCAAGTATGGAAAAATCGCGAAAAACGTTTGTATGAAAATTTTTTGATTACCATCCGATTGGCCTCAAACTCAATTTCAAGGTTCTTTGTTCAAATTCATTTGAGGGGTATTTCGCACTTTTTGGGAAATCCATCCCTCCTTGGTTTTAGTTTACCGTCCGCTCAGTTTCAAAATTATAATCAAAACTTTTTCAGAACATTGATTTTATAACATACGTGCCACGGGCAAGGCCGGGCTATACCCGCTAGTATATATACATATATATATATATATATATAATAAAGAAAACAAATTTATAATATTAATAATTCAATCATAATAATTGGTGGATTATTTTTACAATAACAATTATGACAAATTATAACAATTATACATATACAAAAAAAAAAATAATAAATAATAATAATAAAGGAAAATAATAAGACAAAGCCAGAGAAAAAGTAAATGAAGGTCAAAATTTGATTTCCGCTGATGGCCGCTCCGACTCCCTTGGGTTCCTAGAGGACCTAGAGGAGCGCGCCATCACGTATTGCATTGTATTGCATATTGTATTGATCGATTGGCTCGGGCAATGAGCGAGGTGTTCTGCGACAGGGCCGTTCGATGGTTCTTGAGTAGTGGTCTGAGGGATGTGCCATACAAGGAATACCTGATAGAGCTGAGAGCCCTGATGCATCATGATGGATCTACGAAAACGCCGCTCCTGTTACAGGCTTTACGTGCGATTGCAAGATTTTTCCACCTTCCCAGTTAGCGCAGCTGGCCGTAAAGTATGAGACGGCTATGAGGCAGAGGGCGGAATACTCGGGAAGCAAGTCAGAGAGTCAGATGGTCACGAGTTCGAGTAGCGTAAAGTGGGCGGGGACGGTACAGCCCCCGGGGGGACACCTTAACCCGTTCCGGTCTACTCCCATCGGATCCGGAGCGACCGTTGTCTGACAAGTCTGTGCCCCGCCCCGCCCCGGAAACGGCCCCTGCGGAAGTTGCCCAACAAATATTGAGCCAAGAGGCCGGAACCGGGTATGATCCTCGACGAGCACGTCATAGGTGCGCAAAGCCGTCCTGTTCTGTTGGGTATGTGGGAACCGGGGCAGAAGTACCCAGGATTGTTGCCGCCGCACGGAGGCGGGAAACGGGCAACGGCGTCGTCCCGGCCAGGATCGGGTCAGCGCCAAAACACACGGGACGCACTGAAGGTGGACGGTGGCCGGATCATCGATGTGGTGGAGATTGGCGGGCGAACGATGTCTGCTACCAGCGATACCGGGACCACTCGCAGCTTCATGATCGAAGAGTGTGTACGCAAGTGGGCGATTCGGGGAAGAGCGGAGGACATGCAGGCGCGTATTCGTCTGGCAGATGGGTCTACGCTGGATGTAGGGAAGGCATTGTGGTTAGACGTTGGCCTAGCGGGGAAGGTGATCAGCATGCCGATGCTCATCATGCCCTCGATGTTAGACCACGTCATCCTGGGAATGGCTTTCTCGGGTGCAATGGGCACTACAATACGCTGCGGCAAGGCGAAGCTGGTCCTAGAAACGGTGACGTCACCGGCCGTGGGGTCTGGGACAAGGGAAGAGCCGAAAGAAGTCCTCACGCGTCACAGCGGGAGTGCCTTCTCGGCAACCAATGGAAGACGAGACGAAGAAGGAGCCGAAGAAAGGCCTCCCAGGTCAATAAAGGTGAGCACCTGCACGGCAA
The DNA here is from genome assembly GCA_018903485.1 of Drosophila littoralis. Classification (NCBI taxonomy): domain Eukaryota; kingdom Metazoa; phylum Arthropoda; class Insecta; order Diptera; family Drosophilidae; genus Drosophila; species Drosophila littoralis. The sequence continues at coordinate 30,964,165 of JAEIGF010000591.1, forward strand.
CTGACGGGAAAGGACAAGGAAATGGTTGCGAAACCTGGCTAGGAGCGAGAGCTTGAAGAGCCCAAGAGGCGGCGCGTAGAGCTGCAAAGGCAGATCTACGCTGGTCATGGAGGCGGCATGGCGGAAATGTGCCAGAGAACGGAGGGATTAGGAGCAATGGCTAGAATCCACACGGACACAGGGGATCTGGAGCGACTGCCAGAGTCGAGCGATCGTGGAGCTCTATCTGGGTTCGGAGTGGTGCCCGGAGGAGGCGATACGCAGAGCGAGCCCAGCATCGAAGAGGCAGAGTGGCCAGGGAATCTGGATCCGGAACTTATGGAGTTCCTGGAGTCGGAACTGGCATTCTTAAAGGGGCTGCAGGGAGTCTCGCATATCGCGGAGCACAGTATCCGGCTGAAGGATGACGAGCCATTGAAGCAGAGATATTACCAGAAGAATCCGGCCATGAAGAGGGTGATTGACGAGCAGGTGGATGAGCTGATCCAGTCAGGTGCCATCGAGCCGTCGCGTAGTCCGCACACCACCCCAATCGTCATAGTCGAGAAGAAGACTGGCGAGTGGCGCACGTGCATCGACTACCGGCAACTCAAGGCGCGTTCCATTCCAGATGCTTATCCGGTTCCTCGAATTAATCACATCCTTGAGTGGTTGCGTCACGCCCGGTTCATCTCCACTCTGGATTTGAAGCACGGCTACTGGCAGATACCGATAGCAGCTGACAGTCGGGAATGCACGGCATTCACAGTCCCTGGAAGAGATATTTTCAAATGGCGGGTGATGCCATTTGGCTTTAGACACGGCCGGAAATGGAGCCTCAACGTTCGCCTACCTAGACGACGCATGTAGAGAACTTGAGGGAGGTGTTCCACCGGTTAAGGGCGGCTAATCTCAGGCTGAATAGGAAGAAGTGCAGTTTCTTCAGGGAGAGGTTGGTCTACTTGGGACATGTCATTTGCGGGGAAGGAATACGTACCGATCCAGAGAACATGGAGGCGATACGTAACCTGAGGGCCCTGACAAATCGGAAGGAGTTGCGGCAGTGTCTCGGGATGGCGCCATGGTACAGGCGCTTCGTTTGGTTTCAACTTCGCGACTCAGGTACAGCCGCTCACCGCGCTCTTAAAGAAGGGGCGGAAATGGGCATGGGATCAAGAACAGGAGGAGGCATTACATCAATTGAAGGATAGCTACACAGAAGAAAATGGGCACCTATATAGGCATTTGGGCCATCGGACGGACGACGAGGACTACACTCTCTGGAAGCTATGTGTGGCTAGTGATCAACGGCAGGAGAATGCCATGATGCTCCCACAGGCGGGCATTAAGGCGTAAGGAAAACAGTATCAAGGTTGACACAGAGGTACTACTGGCCGGGTATTTTCCGCGACGCCGCCAAGTACGTGAAGTGCTGCGAAATCTGTCAAGAGCGAGCCACTCAAACCGGCTGGACGTATGCTGACGAGACAGGTAGCAGAGCCGATGGCAATACTATGCGCGGATTTCGTCGGGCCCCTTCCACGGTCGAGACATGGAACAACGCTACTTGTGTTCCATGATGCCTTTTCAAAGTGGTTGGAATTGGATCCTCTCAGGAGGGCCATGGCGGCACACTTGCAGACAGCGTTCCGAGAGAGGATTTTGAGTAAGTACGGGGTGCCTAACAAGTTCGTGTGCGAAATTGGGGTACAATTTACAAGCTGTAGTTTCAAGGCTTTTCTGGAGTCCCTGCGCGTAGAGGTCCAATGTACCGCCCCGTACTGTCCACAAGAGAATCCTACCGAGAGGACAAACAGGACCGTGAAGACCATGATAGCGCAGTTTATTGAAGGCCATCAGAGTTCGTGGGTCGCGCTCTTGTCGGAGATATCGCTAGCGGTCAATACAAGTGTGGTGAACTCTACAGGATTCAGTCCCGCTTTCCTAATGCAGGGAAGGGAGCCGCGATTGCCCGCCGCTCTGTACGATCAGGTGACTCCGGGATCCGCAATCCGAATAAGTTAAAAGAAATCGTTTATACCGTCCACAGCAATCTCCAGCGCGCATCAAAGGACCAGGGCAGACACTACAACCTGCGGAGATGAGAGTGGCGGCCTACGTTAGCGATGGTCCTGTTAAGGCAGCATCAACTATCCAACGCCGCTGAGGACTTCGCCGCAAAATTGGCACTCTAATTTAACGGCCCATATCGGGTTGTCAAATTCATATCCCCCAATATTGTGCGCCTGGTGAAACCATCGCAAAATTTGAAAATGTTCAATTTTTCGTATTCTCTTAGAATTTTTCGACAAGCCGACGATGAATTACCCTTGCAGAAATACGACTTAGATATATTTTTATTTTAAGCAAAATAAGTCCCTACAATAAATAGAAAATAAATATATTTATTTTATTTAGGTCAATGAATTGATTATTTAATAAATATAGATCAGATTCTTCTCATTTTACCTAACTGGACAAAGAAATATATGATAGAGCATTTGAATGTGTGTTCCTTTTGCTACCACAGGCACAAAGGGCACACAATTGAAGAAACACCTCTGGCTCGCGACAAACGCCGTGATCTACTTGTGTGCATATCCACACAACACAAACATATGTATGTATGTATGTGTGTAGATCTCGGGGTTTTGTGAGAAGATATGCAGGGAGAAAGAGATGCACACAAGTGCGCAAAGCAATGAGTGAGGGCGAGGCAAGTGAGGCGGCCAGTAAGGTAGCCACCCCATTTCATAATCATTATTATAGGTTTGAATTTAACCGCCGGCCGCCGCAGCAACCGTGCGTTCTTGATCGGTTGCTCAACACCGTCTTCGAGAGCGCAACTTCGATTCGGCGGCGATGAGCGAAAGCTCCGAAGCGAAGTTGCGAAAGCTCGCGGCGAAGTTGAGCGGCCGAAGCAAGCGCACGGCTCGCTAGCGAGCGTTCCGGCACTTTTGGAGCGAACATCAATGTGAGTAGACGTGTGACGTGAAAAGTAGAGCGAGCAACGGAACGCATAGTGTGCAGCGGTGCACTAGGGCTCCAAGACAGTGCGGCAGGGCCTTAGTTTAGGAAGCACAGTAGGATAGTGTTTAATGAATAAGTGAATAAAAGTGAATACAATGAGATTAACGAAGGAAATTGATAATTCTTTTCTTTTATTCTCGGATAGCCCTATTTGTTCTAACAACATCGGTACTAGCCGATGTTCACCATAACCTAGAGTGGGAGCATGTGGTGCGAGGCTACGGCCCGGTAGTGTAGTTGGTGCGAGGCCACGGCCCGGTAGTGTGGTTGGTGCGAGGACACGGCCCGGTACTGTAGTTGGTGTGAGGCCACGGCCCGATAGTGTAGGTGGTGCGAGGCCACGGCCCGGTAGAGTAGGTGTTGTGGGTATAGCGCGAGGTACGGTTTGGTTGGAACACTCACTTAGAATTAAATGAAGACGCGCGTGAATGAGTGTGTGTGTACATGTACACAGAAATTCTTGCGCTTGGCACTAGCTGCCACTGACACGTAAGCTGTCAATATACATAGTATACGTTTCCTTTCTAGCTTTTGTGTTTCTTAACCGATCTTGATAAAATTTTCAACAGTATATCTTATTGTACTATAGAATATTCATACATTCTCAAATAGACAACTGCATTAAGATTGTGGTCGAAATTGGTGGGTAGCTCAATTAGTTCATTTATTTGATTTATAGTGTAGGCAGGGTGTTGGCAATAGCTATAAAATAAAATAAACTTGATATATATATACTTCTAGCGGGTATAGCCCGGCCTTGCCCGTGGCACGTATGTTATAAAATCAATGTTCTCAAAAACCTTTGAAAATGATTTTGAAACTGAGCGGACGGTAAGCAAACTACTTTCATTTAAAAGTTTTCATCCCTTTTACCACTGTTGCAAGTGGAATTTTCCAACTCGCTGAAACACGTACTCATCATATTATTATGTAGAGCTTTGAAAATAAGTTTCATGCAAATCGGACAAAACTTAAAATTCAACAAAAAAAACTCGTTGAAATGCTCTGTCCACCAAAGGAGTTTAGATTTTACCAAATATGTAAAACACGTCTCAAATGATTTCTTATCCTTGGATCCTTGGAAATGAATTGGAGGGCGAAACGTCAACCACCAAATCCTTGACACCCATTTCCACCAAGGAGGAATACATTTTTGGATAAGTGTGAAATACCCCTCAAATTAATATGAGCAAAGATCTTTGAAACTGAGTTTGAGGCCGATCGGATGGTAAACAAACAACATTTATACAAACGTTTTTCGCGATTATTCCATACTTGCGGGTGGAATTTCCAAAATCGCTGAAACATGTATTCATTAAGTTCTTATGTAGAGCTCTGAAAAAAAGTTTGAAGCAAATCGGACTAAACTTAAAACTTCACCAAAATAGTCTTAGAATCGCACTTTTCCCCGAGGATGCTTTGATTCTGCGAAAAATGTGAAACACGTCTGAAATGATTTCTTATGTAGATGCTTGGAAATGAATTTGAGGACGAAACGTCATCCACCATATCTTTGACCCCCATTTATACCAAGGAGGGATGGATTTTCCAAAAAGTGCGAAACACCCCTCAAATGAATTTGAACAAAGAACTTTGAAATTGAGTTTGAGGCTGATGGTAAACAAAAAAGTTTCATACAAACGTTTTTCGCGATTTTTCCATACTTGCGGGTTGAATTTCCCGAAACCCTGTCTTTACGTGCACCTCCATCACATAAGGTAACTACAGTGAAAATTTCAGCTTCCTAGCTCTTACGGTTTGGGCTGTGCGTTGATCACCAATCAGTCAGTCAGGACAAACAGTTATATATATAGAGATTCAAGAAGGTAAATGTCACTCTAACTCTTATAACTTACGAGATTTGCTCAAAAAACAGAATTTCGATATTGATTTTTTCAATTACTTGCAAACGGGACAAATTTTCGATTAACGGAAACAAATTCGTACTGCATGGGCACTAGGAGGACCTACGTTAAAATTTTCTAGTCTCTACATCTTATTAGTTCTGAGATCTTTACGTTTATACATACGGTCGGAAAGACGGACGGACGGACGGACAGATGGACAGACAGACGGATATGGCTAGATCGACTCGGCTTGCGATGCCGATCAAGAATGTCGGAATGGGTTCGGAGATGTTTCCTACTGCCTGTTACATATATTTGCACAAATACATTATACCCTTTCATTGGTGACAGGGTATAACAAATAGTTCCCTCGGTAGGGTTCGAACTCGCAACAGACCACACTAAGTGCTGTCGCCTCTACTCAACACATCAATAATTGAGTTTTAATGAAAAAAAACCCGGATTAAAATAGCAGCACAGAAAACAATACAATCGCAATTGCAATGCTGTTGATGGAATTCAATGAAGACGCGCATGAATGTGTGTGTGTACATGTACATGCAATGATGCTTGCAACACGTTTACTTTAATAACTTCTGCGCTTCTTAATCTTATTGTGCTATAGAATATTTGTATATTCTCAAAAGGTCAATTGCAATTAAATTGTGGCTTTAATTGGTGGGCAATATAAATTGGTTTATTTACTTGATTTATAGCTATGAGGTAGTAGCGGGATATTGTAAAGAGAAAAACGGTAAGGTAAGCACTGGGCAGTCTAAAAAAAAAAAAAACCAATAGACATTGACCAACAACAATGCGAATCATTTGAGAATTTGAAAAAGGTTCGTGCGTCTGAAAACGTACAATTACTCTGCACTGACTACAAAAATCACTTTGATTTAACAACAGACGCATCGTCCTTTGGTTTAGAAGCAGTCTTATCTCAAGATGGGAAGCCCATAACTATGATGTCCCGGACTCCGAAAGATAGAGAACTAAATTTTGCGACAAACGACAGAAAGTTGCTTGTAGTATGGGCAGAAATTGCCTATACGGAGGGAAGAACTTTAATATCTTCACAGATTATCAGCTCCTAACACCCGTCTCTGACCGCGAAGCAAATGCAAAAATTAGGCGTTGGAAAGCTTTCATGGGTGCATATTGCACAAATATTTTACAAGCCTAGCAGGGTAAATTACGTCACTGATGCATTATCACGGAAAAACATTCACGCTTTAGAAGAAGATGCCCAGTCCGATATTGCCACTATGCAAAGGAAGTTATCACTCAGATAGACTGTGGAATCAACAGACTACCCGGTCAACTGCTTGGAAGAAAATAATGATAGAAGAATGTAGAACTGCAGCGGATCGAGCAGTTAATATATTTGGCGCAAAAACTCGTTACCTCATTCATTTCTCAGATAGAGAAACACTAATTCAGAGGGCGTGTAACGTTGTCAAGAAGGATGTGGTAATCGCAAATAATTTTCTAATTTGATAGTATGTAAGAAAATGCTTTTATACCCTGTGCAGCAATAACACCAGCCTCAACTTTGCCGATGCAAACATCATAGCCGACTGCGGTAATGAAATATTACTAAATTGATACTGCAGCGCTACACTTACAACAACTTTCTGCAGAAGATAATCATGATAATCATGATTGACCTTGGCTATTTTTATACCCTGCACCTATTAAAAATGGGTAAAAAGGGTATATTGTATTTGTGCAAAATGCAAATGTATGTAACAGGCAGAAGGAAGCATCTCCGACCCATAAAGTACATATATTCTTGATCATGTGTGTAGATCTCGGGGTTTTGTGAGAAGATATGCAGGGAGAAAGAGATGCACACAAGTGCGCAAAGCAATGAGTGAGGGCGAGGCAAGTGAGGCGGCCAGTAAGGTAGCCACCCCATTTCATAATCATTATTATAGGTTTGAATTTAACCGCCGGCCGCCGCAGCAACCGTGCGTTCTTGATCGGTTGCTCAACACCGTCTTCGAGAGCGCAACTTCGATTCGGCGGCGATGAGCGAAAGCTCCGAAGCGAAGTTGCGAAAGCTCGCGGCGAAGTTGAGCGGCCGAAGCAAGCGCACGGCTCGCTAGCGAGCGTTCCGGCACTTTTGGAGCGAACATCAGGGTGAGTAGACGTGTGACGTGAAAAGTAGAGCGAGCAACGGAACGCATAGTGTGCAGCGGTGCACTAGGGCTCCAAGACAGTGCGGCAGGGCCTTAGTTTAGGAAGCACAGTAGGATAGTGTTTAATGAATAAGTGAATAAAAGTGAATACAATGAGATTAACGAAGGAAATTGATAATTCTTTTCTTTTATTCTCGGATAGCCCTATTTGTTCTAACATCGGTACTAGCCGATGTTCACCATAACCTAGAGTGGGAGCATGTGGTGCGAGGCTACGGCCCGGTAGTGTAGTTGGTGCGAGGCCACGGCCCGGTAGTGTGGTTGGTGCGAGGACACGGCCCGGTACTGTAGTTGGTGTGAGGCCACGGCCCGATAGTGTAGGTGGTGCGAGGCCACGGCCCGGTAGAGTAGGTGTTGTGGGTATAGCGCGAGGTACGGTTTGGTTGGAACACTCACTTAGAATTAAATGAAGACGCGCGTGAATGAGTGTGTGTGTACATGTACACAGAAATTCTTGCGCTTGGCACTAGCTGCCACTGACACGTAAGCTGTCAATATACATAGTATACGTTTCCTTTCTAGCTTTTGTGTTTCTTAACCGATCTTGATAAAATTTTCAACAGTATATCTTATTGTACTATAGAATATTCATACATTCTCAAATAGACAACTGCATTAAGATTGTGGTCGAAATTGGTGGGTAGCTCCAATTAGTTCATTTATTTGATTTATAGTGTAGGCAGGGTGTTGGCAATAGCTATAAAATAAAATAAACTTGATATATATATACTTCTAGCGGGTATAGCCCGGCCTTGCCCGTGGCACGAATGTTATAAAATCAATGTTCTCAAAAACCTTTGAAAATGATTTTGAAACTGAGCGGACGGTAAGCAAACTACTTTCATTTAAAAGTTTTCACCCCTTTTACCACTGTTGCAAGTGGAATTTTCCAACTCGCTGAAACACGTACTCATCATATTATTATGTAGAGCTTTGAAAATAAGTTTCATGCAAATCGGACAAAACTTAAAATTCAACAAAAAAAACTCGTTGAAATGCTCTGTCCACCAAAGGAGTTTAGATTTTACCAAATATGTAAAACACGTCTCAAATGATTTCTTATCCTTGGATCCTTGGAAATGAATTGGAGGGCGAAACGTCAACCACCAAATCCTTGACACCCATTTCCACCAAGGAGGAATACATTTTTGGATAAGTGTGAAATACCCCTCAAATTAATATGAGCAAAGATCTTTGAAACTGAGTTTGAGGCCGATCGGATGGTAAACAAACAACATTTATACAAACGTTTTTCGCGATTATTCCATACTTGCGGGTGGAATTTCCAAAATCGCTGAAACATGTATTCATTAAGTTCTTATGTAGAGCTCTGAAAAAAAGTTTGAAGCAAATCGGACTAAACTTAAAACTTCACCAAAATAGTCTTAGAATCGCACTTTTCCCCGAGGATGCTTTGATTCTGCGAAAAATGTGAAACACGTCTGAAATGATTTCTTATGTAGATGCTTGGAAATGAATTTGAGGACGAAACGTCATCCACCATATCTTTGACCCCCATTTATACCAAGGAGGGATGGATTTTCCAAAAAGTGCGAAACACCCCTCAAATGAATTTGAACAAAGAACTTTGAAATTGAGTTTGAGGCTGATGGTAAACAAAAAAGTTTCATACAAACGTTTTTCGCGATTTTTCCATACTTGCGGGTTGAATTTCCCGAAACCCTGTCTTTACGTGCACCTCCATCACATAAGGTAACTACAGTGAAAATTTCAGCTTCCTAGCTCTTACGGTTTGGGCTGTGCGTTGATCACCAATCAGTCAGTCAGGACAAACAGTTATATATATAGAGATTCAAGAAGGTAAATGTCACTCTAACTCTTATAACTTACGAGATTTGCTCAAAAAACAGAATTTCGATATTGATTTTTTCAATTACTTGCAAACGGGACAAATTTTCGATTAACGGAAACAAATTCGTACTGCATGGGCACTAGGAGGACCTACGTTAAAATTTTCTAGTCTCTACATCTTATTAGTTCTGAGATCTTTACGTTTATACATACGGTCGGAAAGACGGACGGACGGACGGACAGATGGACAGACAGACGGATATGGCTAGATCGACTCGGCTTGCGATGCCGATCAAGAATGTCGGAATGGGTTCGGAGATGTTTCCTACTGCCTGTTACATATATTTGCACAAATACATTATACCCTTTCATTGGTGACAGGGTATAACAAATAGTTCCCTCGGTAGGGTTCGAACTCGCAACAGACCACACTAAGTGCCGTCGCCTCTACTCAACACATCAATAATTGAGTTTTAATGAAAAAAAACCCGGATTAAAATAGCAGCACAGAAAACAATACAATCGCAATTGCAATGCTGTTGATGGAATTCAATGAAGACGCGCATGAATGTGTGTGTGTACATGTACATGCAATGATGCTTGCAACACGTTTACTTTAATAACTTCTGCGCTTCTTAATCTTATTGTGCTATAGAATATTTGTATATTCTCAAAAGGTCAATTGCAATTAAATTGTGGCTTTAATTGGTGGGCAATATAAATTGGTTTATTTACTTGATTTATAGCTATGAGGTAGTAGCGGGATATTGTAAAGAGAAAAAACGGTAAGGTAAGCACTGGGCAGTCTAAAAAAAAAAAAACCAATAGACATTGACCAACAACAATGCGAATCATTTGAGAATTTGAAAAAGGTTCGTGCGTCTGAAAACGTACAATTACTCTGCACTGACTACAAAAATCACTTTGATTTAACAACAGACGCATCGTCCTTTGGTTTAGAAGCAGTCTTATCTCAAGATGGGAAGCCCATAACTATGATGTCCCGGACTCCGAAAGATAGAGAACTAAATTTTGCGACAAACGACAGAAAGTTGCTTGTAGTATGGGCAGAAATTGCCTATACGGAGGGAAGAACTTTAATATCTTCACAGATTATCAGCTCCTAACACCCGTCTCTGACCGCGAAGCAAATGCAAAAATTAGGCGTTGGAAAGCTTTCATGGGTGCATATTGCACAAATATTTTACAAGCCTAGCAGGGTAAATTACGTCACTGATGCATTATCACGGAAAAACATTCACGCTTTAGAAGAAGATGCCCAGTCCGATATTGCCACTATGCAAAGGAAGTTATCACTCAGATAGACTGTCGAATCAACAGACTACCCGGTCAACTGCTTGGAAGAAAATAATGATAGAAGAATGTAGAACTGCAGCGGATCGAGCAGTTAATATATTTGGCGCAAAAACTCGTTACCTCATTCATTTCTCAGATAGAGAAACACTAATTCAGAGGGCGTGTAACGTTGTCAAGAAGGATGTGGTAATCGCAAATAATTTTCTAATTTGATAGTATGTAAGAAAATGCTTTTATACCCTGTGCAGCAATAACACCAGCCTCAACTTTGCCGATGCAAACATCATAGCCGACTGCGGTAATGAAATATTACTAAATTGATACTGCAGCGCTACACTTACAACAACTTTCTGCAGAAGATAATCATGATAATCATGATTGACCTTGGCTATTTTTATACCCTGCACCTATTAAAAATGGGTAAAAAGGGTATATTGTATTTGTGCAAAATGCAAATGTATGTAACAGGCAGAAGGAAGCATCTCCGACCCATAAAGTACATATATTCTTGATCATGTGTGTAGATCTCGGGGTTTTGTGAGAAGATATGCAGGGAGAAAGAGATGCACACAAGTGCGCAAAGCAATGAGTGAGGGCGAGGCAAGTGAGGCGGCCAGTAAGGTAGCCACCCCATTTCATAATCATTATTATAGGTTTGAATTTAACCGCCGGCCGCCGCAGCAACCGTGCGTTCTTGATCGGTTGCTCAACACCGTCTTCGAGAGCGCAACTTCGATTCGGCGGCGATGAGCGAAAGCTCCGAAGCGAAGTTGCGAAAGCTCGCGGCGAAGTTGAGCGGCCGAAGCAAGCGCACGGCTCGCTAGCGAGCGTTCCGGCACTTTTGGAGCGAACATCAGGGTGAGTAGACGTGTGACGTGAAAAGTAGAGCGAGCAACGGAACGCATAGTGTGCAGCGGTGCACTAGGGCTCCAAGACAGTGCGGCAGGGCCTTAGTTTAGGAAGCACAGTAGGATAGTGTTTAATGAATAAGTGAATAAAAGTGAATACAATGAGATTAACGAAGGAAATTGATAATTCTTTTCTTTTATTCTCGGATAGCCCTATTTGTTCTAACATCGGTACTAGCCGATGTTCACCATAACCTAGAGTGGGAGCATGTGGTGCGAGGCTACGGCCCGGTAGTGTAGTTGGTGCGAGGCCACGGCCCGGTAGTGTGGTTGGTGCGAGGACACGGCCCGGTACTGTAGTTGGTGTGAGGCCACGGCCCGATAGTGTAGGTGGTGCGAGGCCACGGCCCGGTAGAGTAGGTGTTGTGGGTATAGCGCGAGGTACGGTTTGGTTGGAACACTCACTTAGAATTAAATGAAGACGCGCGTGAATGAGTGTGTGTGTACATGTACACAGAAATTCTTGCGCTTGGCACTAGCTGCCACTGACACGTAAGCTGTCAATATACATAGTATACGTTTCCTTTCTAGCTTTTGTGTTTCTTAACCGATCTTGATAAAATTTTCAACAGTATATCTTATTGTACTATAGAATATTCATACATTCTCAAATAGACAACTGCATTAAGATTGTGGTCGAAATTGGTGGGTAGCTCCAATTAGTTCATTTATTTGATTTATAGTGTAGGCAGGGTGTTGGCAATAGCTATAAAATAAAATAAACTTGATATATATATACTTCTAGCGGGTATAGCCCGGCCTTGCCCGTGGCACGAATGTTATAAAATCAATGTTCTCAAAAACCTTTGAAAATGATTTTGAAACTGAGCGGACGGTAAGCAAACTACTTTCATTTAAAAGTTTTCACCCCTTTTACCACTGTTGCAAGTGGAATTTTCCAACTCGCTGAAACACGTACTCATCATATTATTATGTAGAGCTTTGAAAATAAGTTTCATGCAAATCGGACAAAACTTAAAATTCAACAAAAAAAACTCGTTGAAATGCTCTGTCCACCAAAGGAGTTTAGATTTTACCAAATATGTAAAACACGTCTCAAATGATTTCTTATCCTTGGATCCTTGGAAATGAATTGGAGGGCGAAACGTCAACCACCAAATCCTTGACACCCATTTCCACCAAGGAGGAATACATTTTTGGATAAGTGTGAAATACCCCTCAAATTAATATGAGCAAAGATCTTTGAAACTGAGTTTGAGGCCGATCGGATGGTAAACAAACAACATTTATACAAACGTTTTTCGCGATTATTCCATACTTGCGGGTGGAATTTCCAAAATCGCTGAAACATGTATTCATTAAGTTCTTATGTAGAGCTCTGAAAAAAAGTTTGAAGCAAATCGGACTAAACTTAAAACTTCACCAAAATAGTCTTAGAATCGCACTTTTCCCCGAGGATGCTTTGATTCTGCGAAAAATGTGAAACACGTCTGAAATGATTTCTTATGTAGATGCTTGGAAATGAATTTGAGGACGAAACGTCATCCACCATATCTTTGACCCCCATTTATACCAAGGAGGGATGGATTTTCCAAAAAGTGCGAAACACCCCTCAAATGAATTTGAACAAAGAACTTTGAAATTGAGTTTGAGGCTGATGGTAAACAAAAAAGTTTCATACAAACGTTTTTCGCGATTTTTCCATACTTGCGGGTTGAATTTCCCGAAACCCTGTCTTTACGTGCACCTCCATCACATAAGGTAACTACAGTGAAAATTTCAGCTTCCTAGCTCTTACGGTTTGGGCTGTGCGTTGATCACCAATCAGTCAGTCAGGACAAACAGTTATATATATAGAGATTCAAGAAGGTAAATGTCACTCTAACTCTTATAACTTACGAGATTTGCTCAAAAAACAGAATTTCGATATTGATTTTTTCAATTACTTGCAAACGGGACAAATTTTCGATTAACGGAAACAAATTCGTACTGCATGGGCACTAGGAGGACCTACGTTAAAATTTTCTAGTCTCTACATCTTATTAGTTCTGAGATCTTTACGTTTATACATACGGTCGGAAAGACGGACGGACGGACGGACAGATGGACAGACAGACGGATATGGCTAGATCGACTCGGCTTGCGATGCCGATCAAGAATGTCGGAATGGGTTCGGAGATGTTTCCTACTGCCTGTTACATATATTTGCACAAATACATTATACCCTTTCATTGGTGACAGGGTATAACAAATAGTTCCCTCGGTAGGGTTCGAACTCGCAACAGACCACACTAAGTGCCGTCGCCTCTACTCAACACATCAATAATTGAGTTTTAATGAAAAAAAACCCGGATTAAAATAGCAGCACAGAAAACAATACAATCGCAATTGCAATGCTGTTGATGGAATTCAATGAAGACGCGCATGAATGTGTGTGTGTACATGTACATGCAATGATGCTTGCAACACGTTTACTTTAATAACTTCTGCGCTTCTTAATCTTATTGTGCTATAGAATATTTGTATATTCTCAAAAGGTCAATTGCAATTAAATTGTGGCTTTAATTGGTGGGCAATATAAATTGGTTTATTTACTTGATTTATAGCTATGAGGTAGTAGCGGGATATTGTAAAGAGAAAAAAACGGTAAGGTAAGCAGTCTAAAAAAAAAAAACCAATAGACATTGACCAACAACAATGCGAATCATTTGAGAATTTGAAAAAGGTTCGTGCGTCTGAAAACGTACAATTACTCTGCACTGACTACAAAAATCACTTTGATTTAACAACAGACGCATCGTCCTTTGGTTTAGAAGCAGTCTTATCTCAAGATGGGAAGCCCATAACTATGATGTCCCGGACTCCGAAAGATAGAGAACTAAATTTTGCGACAAACGACAGAAAGTTGCTTGTAGTATGGGCAGAAATTGCCTATACGGAGGGAAGAACTTTAATATCTTCACAGATTATCAGCTCCTAACACCCGTCTCTGACCGCGAAGCAAATGCAAAAATTAGGCGTTGGAAAGCTTTCATGGGTGCATATTGCACAAATATTTTACAAGCCTAGCAGGGTAAATTACGTCACTGATGCATTATCACGGAAAAACATTCACGCTTTAGAAGAAGATGCCCAGTCCGATATTGCCACTATGCAAAGGAAGTTATCACTCAGATAGACTGTCGAATCAACAGACTACCCGGTCAACTGCTTGGAAGAAAATAATGATAGAAGAATGTAGAACTGCAGCGGATCGAGCAGTTAATATATTTGGCGCAAAAACTCGTTACCTCATTCATTTCTCAGATAGAGAAACACTAATTCAGAGGGCGTGTAACGTTGTCAAGAAGGATGTGGTAATCGCAAATAATTTTCTAATTTGATAGTATGTAAGAAAATGCTTTTATACCCTGTGCAGCAATAACACCATCCTCAACTTTGCCGATGCAAACATCATAGCCGACTGCGGTAATGAAATATTACTAAATTGATACTGCAGCGCTACACTTACAACAACTTTCTGCAGAAGATAATCATGATAATCATGATTGACCTTGGCTATTTTTATACCCTGCACCTATTAAAAATGGGTAAAAAGGGTATATTGTATTTGTGCAAAATGCAAATGTATGTAACAGGCAGAAGGAAGCATCTCCGACCCATAAAGTACATATATTCTTGATCATGTGTGTAGATCTCGGGGTTTTGTGAGAAGATATGCAGGGAGAAAGAGATGCACACAAGTGCGCAAAGCAATGAGTGAGGGCGAGGCAAGTGAGGCGGCCAGTAAGGTAGCCACCCCATTTCATAATCATTATTATAGGTTTGAATTTAACCGCCGGCCGCCGCAGCAACCGTGCGTTCTTGATCGGTTGCTCAACACCGTCTTCGAGAGCGCAACTTCGATTCGGCGGCGATGAGCGAAAGCTCCGAAGCGAAGTTGCGAAAGCTCGCGGCGAAGTTGAGCGGCCGAAGCAAGCGCACGGCTCGCTAGCGAGCGTTCCGGCACTTTTGGAGCGAACATCAGGGTGAGTAGACGTGTGACGTGAAAAGTAGAGCGAGCAACGGAACGCATAGTGTGCAGCGGTGCACTAGGGCTCCAAGACAGTGCGGCAGGGCCTTAGTTTAGGAAGCACAGTAGGATAGCGTTTAATGAATAAGTGAATAAAAGTGAATACAATGAGATTAACGAAGGAAATTGATAATTCTTTTCTTTTATTCTCGGATAGCCCTATTTGTTCTAACATCGGTACTAGCCGATGTTCACCATAACCTAGAGTGGGAGCATGTGGTGCGAGGCTACGGCCCGGTAGTGTAGTTGGTGCGAGGCCACGGCCCGGTAGTGTGGTTGGTGCGAGGACACGGCCCGGTACTGTAGTTGGTGTGAGGCCACGGCCCGATAGTGTAGGTGGTGCGAGGCCACGGCCCGGTAGAGTAGGTGTTGTGGGTATAGCGCGAGGTACGGTTTGGTTGGAACACTCACTTAGAATTAAATGAAGACGCGCGTGAATGAGTGTGTGTGTACATGTACACAGAAATTCTTGCGCTTGGCACTAGCTGCCACTGACACGTAAGCTGTCAATATACATAGTATACGTTTCCTTTCTAGCTTTTGTGTTTCTTAACCGATCTTGATAAAATTTTCAACAGTATATCTTATTGTACTATAGAATATTCATACATTCTCAAATAGACAACTGCATTAAGATTGTGGTCGAAATTGGTGGGTAGCTCCAATTAGTTCATTTATTTGATTTATAGTGTAGGCAGGGTGTTGGCAATAGCTATAAAATAAAATAAACTTGATATATATATACTTCTAGCGGGTATAGCCCGGCCTTGCCCGTGGCACGTATGTTATAAAATCAATGTTCTCAAAAACCTTTGAAAATGATTTTGAAACTGAGCGGACGGTAAGCAAACTACTTTCATTTAAAAGTTTTCATCCCTTTTACCACTGTTGCAAGTGGAATTTTCCAACTCGCTGAAACACGTACTCATCATATTATTATGTAGAGCTTTGAAAATAAGTTTCATGCAAATCGGACAAAACTTAAAATTCAACAAAAAAACTCGTTGAAATGCTCTGTCCACCAAAGGAGTTTAGATTTTACCAAATATGTAAAACACGTCTCAAATGATTTCTTATCCTTGGATCCTTGGAAATGAATTGGAGGGCGAAACGTCAACCACCAAATCCTTGACACCCATTTCCACCAAGGAGGAATACATTTTTGGATAAGTGTGAAATACCCCTCAAATTAATATGAGCAAAGATCTTTGAAACTGAGTTTGAGGCCGATCGGATGGTAAACAAACAACATTTATACAAACGTTTTTCGCGATTATTCCATACTTGCGGGTGGAATTTCCAAAATCGCTGAAACATGTATTCATTAAGTTCTTATGTAGAGCTCTGAAAAAAGTTTGAAGCAAATCGGACTAAACTTAAAACTTCACCAAAATAGTCTTAGAATCGCACTTTTCCCCGAGGATGCTTTGATTCTGCGAAAAATGTGAAACACGTCTGAAATGATTTCTTATGTAGATGCTTGGAAATAAATTTGAGGACGAAACGTCATCCACCATATCTTTGACCCCCATTTATACCAAGGAGGGATGGATTTTCCAAAAAGTGCGAAACACCCCTCAAATGAATTTGAACAAAGAACTTTGAAATTGAGTTTGAGGCTGATGGTAAACAAAAAAGTTTCATACAAACGTTTTTCGCGATTTTTCCATACTTGCGGGTTGAATTTCCCGAAACCCTGTCTTTACGTGCACCTCCATCACATAAGGTAACTACAGTGAAAATTTCAGCTTCCTAGCTCTTACGGTTTGGGCTGTGCGTTGATCACCAATCAGTCAGTCAGGACAAACAGTTATATATATAGAGATTCAAGAAGGTAAATGTCACTCTAACTCTTATAACTTACGAGATTTGCTCAAAAAACAGAATTTCGATATTGATTTTTTCAATTACTTGCAAACGGGACAAATTTTCGATTAACGGAAACAAATTCGTACTGCATGGGCACTAGGAGGACCTACGTTAAAATTTTCTAGTCTCTAGTTCTGAGATCTTTACGTTTATACATACGGTCGGAAAGACGGACGGACGGACGGACAGATGGACAGACAGACGGATATGGCTAGATCGACTCGGCTTGCGATGCCGATCAAGAATGTCGGAATGGGTTCGGAGATGTTTCCTACTGCCTGTTACATATATTTGCACAAATACATTATACCCTTTCATTGGTGACAGGGTATAACAAATAGTTCCCTCGGTAGGGTTCGAACTCGCAACAGACCACACTAAGTGCCGTCGCCTCTACTCAACACATCAATAATTGAGTTTTAATGAAAAAAAACCCGGATTAAAATAGCAGCACAGAAAACAATACAATCGCAATTGCAATGCTGTTGATGGAATTCAATGAAGACGCGCATGAATGTGTGTGTGTACATGTACATGCAATGATGCTTGCAACACGTTTACTTTAATAACTTCTGCGCTTCTTAATCTTATTGTGCTATAGAATATTTGTATATTCTCAAAAGGTCAATTGCAATTAAATTGTGGCTTTAATTGGTGGGCAATATAAATTGGTTTATTTACTTGATTTATAGCTATGAGGTAGTAGCGGGATATTGTAAAGAGAAAAAACGGTAAGGTAAGCACTGGGCAGTCTAAAAAAAAAAAAAACCAATAGACATTGACCAACAACAATGCGAATCATTTGAGAATTTGAAAAAGGTTCGTGCGTCTGAAAACGTACAATTACTCTGCACTGACTACAAAAATCACTTTGATTTAACAACAGACGCATCGTCCTTTGGTTTAGAAGCAGTCTTATCTCAAGATGGGAAGCCCATAACTATGATGTCCCGGACTCCGAAAGATAGAGAACTAAATTTTGCGACAAACGACAGAAAGTTGCTTGTAGTATGGGCAGAAATTGCCTATACGGAGGGAAGAACTTTAATATCTTCACAGATTATCAGCTCCTAACACCCGTCTCTGACCGCGAAGCAAATGCAAAAATTAGGCGTTGGAAAGCTTTCATGGGTGCATATTGCACAAATATTTTACAAGCCTAGCAGGGTAAATTACGTCACTGATGCATTATCACGGAAAAACATTCACGCTTTAGAAGAAGATGCCCAGTCCGATATTGCCACTATGCAAAGGAAGTTATCACTCAGATAGACTGTCGAATCAACAGACTACCCGGTCAACTGCTTGGAAGAAAATAATGATAGAAGAATGTAGAACTGCAGCGGATCGAGCAGTTAATATATTTGGCGCAAAAACTCGTTACCTCATTCATTTCTCAGATAGAGAAACACTAATTCAGAGGGCGTGTAACGTTGTCAAGAAGGATGTGGTAATCGCAAATAATTTTCTAATTTGATAGTATGTAAGAAAATGCTTTTATACCCTGTGCAGCAATAACACCATCCTCAACTTTGCCGATGCAAACATCATAGCCGACTGCGGTAATGAAATATTACTAAATTGATACTGCAGCGCTACACTTACAACAACTTTCTGCAGAAGATAATCATGATAATCATGATTGACCGTGGCTATTTTTATACCCTGCACCTATTAAAAATGGGTAAAAAGGGTATATTGTATTTGTGCAAAATGCAAATGTATGTAACAGGCAGAAGGAAGCATCTCCGACCCATAAAGTACATATATTCTTGATCAGCATCAATAGCCGAGTCGATCCAGCCATGTCCGTCTGTCTGTCCGTCCGTCCGTCTGTCCGTATGTATGAACGCAAGGATCTCAGAACCTATAAGAGCTAGAGACTTGAAATGATTGAAATTTAGATGTAGGTACTCCTAGTGCCTGCGCAGATATAGATTGTTTCCGATAATCGATAACTTACTCCGTTTCCAAGATATCGATGTCGATATCGACATCCCGTTTTTTTTAGCAAATTGGGTAAATAAGTCACCAAACTTGATATGTTGCTTCTAGAATATTATATATATGTCAAGTATCTTTCATTTTAGACCTATCGCCACCTCCCTGCTACCATCCCAGAGCTATAAATCAAGTTAATAACCCAACTTGTATTGCCAACTAAGTTAAGCCACAATTTAAATGCAATTGACTTTTTGAGAATACACAAATATTCTATGGTGCAATAAGATATACCGTAGAAAATTTCATTAAGATCGGCTTTTGTTTTGTTTTTCGATATTTTGACTGCGCACTGCTGCGCACGTGTTGCGACGCAATTTGCAAGAATTTATATATACATGTACAGTATACATTGTAACAGTGTACATTGTACACACACACATTCATGCGCGTCTGCTTCGAATTCTGTTATTAGTGTGGATGTTGAATAGAGGCAGTGGCAAGTGGTGCAGTCTGTCGCGAGTTGGAGTCCTACCGGGGAAAGTAAGTATGCGGTCAGTTGCGAGTTCAAACCCTGCCAATGGAACTTTTTTCTTATTAATTTATCTTTATTAATTCAAACGAGCTCCATTTGGTGATCGAATAAGAGGGTTCAGGGTATTCCCTAGTCGGGAGCTCCCGACTAGAACCTCTTAGTTGTTTTGGTCTGTTGCTATGGCTCTTTCAGATTCTATAAAAGGCGCCAATCTACCTGAGGTCAAAGAGGCATTCTGGCTCTTATCGAAGGTGTTAAGAAGTCCGAGAAGCTCCTTCACTTATGCGACGGAGGAGTTAACACAATTACCCAACAACAGAGCGGGTCATTAACCAAGCACTGTCAGCGGCTTTTGCGGGCATTGAACGGCAACCAAAGTTGTAGACGCAGCCGGTATACGACACCATACACGAGGCACAATATCAGCGATTTTAGGGAGTAATGGGTAAGGCTAGCTTACGTTATAAGATAATATGTTCGTTAGAGTTAGTTGAATTTTTGACAATTAACCAGTCGGTACCTACGAGCTCCTAAATATCTTCATTTTTATACTCTTCTACCAACACCAAATCTAAATTTTGTCAATTTGAAAACTATTGTATGCTAAATGGTTATTTATAGGCTTATTGACAATGTATTCTCATACATTTCTGTCTGATGTATACGTATGAACATTATACCCATTACCCTTACCCATTTCCAAGGGTATAAACATTTATTTTGTTACTCATAAATAAATTCTTCTTATTTTTTTGTTGAAAAATAAAATACAATTGGTAATATTAATAAATAAATAGTTTATTAAATACATTTTATACATAACATAAAAAAAAAAAAAAATTTGTATTTTTAGCCTACTTCATATTAAATGGCTTGAATATATATTGTAGTGGATTGCAAACAATAGATACTTAAATATTGACTCTACTTAACGCTTGGTCTCTTCCTCCAAATCGGCAGCATAAATAGGAACAATTTCCATTCCGTTTGATTGCAGTTCCATTCCCTTATCATTAGTTCCAGGTGACACGCGTACTTCAATGCTTACATTACTTTGCTGTTTTTCATGCTGCTCATCTTCCCCATGCTGCTTTTTGTCGTCGTGATACTGGTCATCAGAGCGACTCTGCGCACTATGATTCTGTGGAAGTGGCGACGACACTTGCGGTTGCTCAATGGCAGTTAGTATGGACTGCAGAAGACCTTGTGACAGGATCTCCTCATGATTCGCATTTGGCTCACTAAGGGCAGCACCGTTGCCATGGTTGCCACCAACCTTGATTAATTGGCTGCCAAACTGTACTTGAAAGTTCTGAGCTGGTTGCACGGTACTTGTACCTAATTGAATGCTCTGCGACTTTTTTGCGGAGATCACATTCAAGCCATTTAGACCCGGTAGCTGCTGTGGATCTGTTCCATCTGGTAGAGCCTGAACTGCTGACTTTTGTGAGGCATAGCCGGAGGGATCCAAATCAATTTCGTTCCCCGAAGGTGGTGGGCCGTAACTGTCAGCGGGGCCGGCTAAAAACTGTGTATGCTGCTCAGCCACAGGGACGCTCTGTGCAATAGCATTATAGGCATCAGGGGATGCCGCCGAAACGCTGCTAAATTGTTGCTGTTGATGCACTTGGTAGCCATTACTGCTGACTAGGTTTGGACCTTGGCCACAATTGTGCAGCGCTATCTGTGGCTGTTGGTGCTGTTGAGGACCCACCCCTGTCGATAGAACTCTTTGTTGGTTAAACTGTTGAGCCTGCTGCGTTAAGGGAAGTGCATGCGATTGAACAAACGGTGGTATATACGTCGAGATGCTATAGCTGTTTTTTGCGTGCTCGTTCTGCCGATAAATATTTGCAGCCGGTTGATTTGACAAATATTGCTGGGCTGCCGGTGGTGGAGGTATGTAGTTAGACTGTGGTAGCTTTAATAGAACTGGAGAACCATACTCCTGGAAGTGAGCAAGCTTCTGATGAGCAAAGGCGGGTCCATATTGCGGCTGCGGCAGTTGCTGCTGTACAATAATTTGTGGTGGCGGCTGCTGCTTCAGGGCCGCTTTGTTAATGGCCTGCGATGAAGACAGTGAATCACTTAGTGCAATTTCATTAGCGGCGGGTGGAATATATGTGGGGGTGTGCTGCGGTGGCTTTTCGCCAAACTGATCCAGATGCTGCACTGTGGCGCCTATTGATTCGATAAGCCCGGCAGGGACGGGCGGGCGGAAGGCTACTGGTGATTTAGGAAATCCAACGCCATGTTGTGGATTGCCAAATGGTGAGCTGTACTGGATATTAACGTTGGAATGATGTTGCGATTGGGTTTGGGACTGACCATAGCTGCTTGTGAGGGCAGAAATATGCGGCGCCGGTCCAGTGGCGCCAAGATTGCTACCAATAGTCTGATATTTGTGATTATGCACAGTACCCGGCGCAAATGAATCTGCTGGTGGCTTAGAGTAAGTATCGTCAATTGAGCCTTCGGAATTCTATTTGCAAATTTGGAAGGAAATATATCAGTAAACAAATTTATTTGAACTGATTGCCGTATTGTTACCCACTTGCAAAGCTTCAGAATGAATGATGTTCAGAAGACCATTGTTGCTTGCTTCTGTTTTTCCGTTAATGGCCTCATCCTGCAGTGCGACTGCCACTAGTTGTTCGTCAGAAAGCCCGTCAACAATGGGAACGTCAGTGGCTCCACCCATATTGCCAGTGCTCTGGCCCTGGCCGACATTACTGTAACCGCCTAGGGTATCAATGTGGTTCTCTTCAATGAAGTCACCTATGGGCGCTGAAATTGGTTTCCAGCCATCACACGCAGTGTGAAAGGGGGCCAGCGAGCCAGACACGCTGTGAGTATGTCCAGACGTATCAATCTGGATCTGCGCCTGCTTAAAGGGAATACCACCTGGCCCGCTTGGTAACCGCTGTGTGTCAAAAGTACTATATATAATACTTGTATCTGGCAAACGATTGAAAGACTCAGTTTGATGTGCAGGTAGATTGACAGGCAGCGGTGGTGGGCCGTAGTTTGGTGGTGTTTCGTAAACTGACTTGGATGGCAGATTCAATGGTCCGGAGGCGGGTGGACCGTAAGACGTTGCTGGCTGATGAAACGGTTTATACAACTGAGTGGAATAGGGCAAAGGCCGTGGTTGAGCAGGAGGTGGCGGCCGGTACTGTGATACTAAGTGATGCTGCTTATTCGGCGACGGCGGACCATACTGTGAAACTGCTAATGATGGACCGTACTGTGATGGGGGCTGCGCTAGTGGACTATAATGAGCGGGTGGCGGTAAGCCATACTCTGGTGTTGGATTATGATGTACGTGCGGTGGTCCATAAAAGGGCTTGGGAATGCCAAAATGGTTTTTGATTTGCTCATATAAGCCATTCTTGGACGATGGTCCACTACCACCACCAAAAAAAGGTAGCTTAGGAGAGTCATATTTCAATGCCGGCGGACCGTACTCTCGGAAGGGAATCTGCTGTGGCACGCCGTACTCAGGAAGTCGTAGGTGATTTTGGTTAGGGCCGTACTGTGGGGCTTGCCTAGGCGGTGGGCCGTACTTGTCAAAGCCCACCTCACGTCGCTTGAGCTCCTTTCCACTAAGCACAGACTTGGCAAAGCAAAAGCACAGTATCGGTAATAATATAATCCGTAGCAGCATCTGAGTAGAAAAAGGACCGTAAGAAATTAAAAAATGTTTCAAATTATAAATGGAGAAGCATTTTATCATAGCAAACAGACAGCATAAGACTCGGTTTGCAACGTTTAAAAGGTCTGCTTAGTTATTGTTTCCCAAAGGCAGCCACTTACGGACTGTGTTGGAAAAATGTCGATAATAGATATTTTTGATGCATTCTTACACTAAGAAAACAAAATAAAGAACGGGCATGCCATAGAAGGAAAGTGGGCACAAAAAAATCGGTGACATCTGGTCCAAAAAAAGAGTAAGATATACATATGATGTCTTTTATTCGCTTACACTATAGGAAATTGCTTTGGCTAACTCTCTTCCATATGATTTGTGCGATAGAACGGCATCGCTGTTTATTTTTATCTCGCTCTCACTTACTTTCATTACTCTCTCATGTTTAGGGATCGTTTAAATTGTGTGTGTGTGTGTATTCAATTTTCAATATAATCCAATTCAATTCAGTTCAATTTTATCAAATGTAAAGGTATTTCTACCCTTTTGAATGGACGAGTAATATGAAATAATGAAAGGGATTGCCACGTCGATGCGAAATTCTTGCATTTTAGCTCGTTATCGCTGTTAAGGGTACCTAAGCGATGGCATGTGTGCATTTACGATTGTTTGGACTTGCTATATTCACGCACACTTGCATATTTTGTACAAGCATTTATGCGCTTGTGTGGCCATTGGTTGCCTGCCTGCTTGCCCCCTGTCTACACACAGACACTCACACACAAATGTGTATAAATGGGCAGATCATGGGCGCAAAAGAAAATTTCATTATTGGCACGCGTCTGACGCGCGCCCTTCTTTTTTATAATTTTAGGTTTGAATCATTAAATAATAATGTGACTGAGCAGGCGTTTGGATCAAAAGCTCTTTTTCGAAATACTTCATGAGCGAAAACGAGGTGACAATGAAAAAAGCACACCACAAATTCTGTCCTTGCTATCCCTTTCCTGTTTGAGGCTACTGCCTATGATCTTAGCGTCTGCACATTGTTGTGGTTTCTGAGCACTGCTATGCCTATAATTCGCAAAGTCATGTTTCCTTCTTCTCCACTCAACTCGCAAGCAACCCGGCAGATTTGTATTATTTTTCATTTTTCGAACAGCAAGGCATCCTTCCGCAGAACAGGGTATTTTAACTATTTATAAGTGGTGTAACCAAATAGCACAAACCTATGTATATTTTTATCCAATGGTATGTAAAATATAATTTCGTATTTAGTGTGCAACTATTGGTACAATTATTAATAATTGTTTTCTT